>BPLQ01003983.1:0-36738 GCA_021605075.1 Caerostris darwini | reverse complement strand
TTTTATTGTTTTTCAAGTATAAAATAATTTTATGTATTTATATCTAAGAAAAAAGAAGTAGAAAATATTATATCCTTAATGTAATTTCAAGACTGCAATGCATTATACATTTAATATTGTCACTTTTAATAATAATACAAGACAGAAAATTTGTTTAAAGATTTTTTTTGAACAATAAGTCTTTTTCAATTCCTTCTGTTAGCTCACACACTCTCTCTCTATATATATCTTGTTCAAATTTTAAATCGTTAATAAAATGCATTTTGTTCATTCACTCAAGTTCAAATAAATTTTTTTTGAACTCGTAGTGGATGATAATACAGTTTTTTCAAATATTAATTCATTAATTAAATTTAATTAATTAATTTTAGTTTTATATGGGAGAAATATTCATATATTCACGCTGCTCTTTCTTCTCATTTGCTCATCATTAATTAATTAATAATTAGTTAATAATAATCTCTTTTTTCACATAACTAATTATTAATTAATTAATGATTATTAATTATTTTATTCATTCAATTATTAATTATTTTATTCTTTTATTATTAATTATTAATTATTATTATTTATTATCAAATATTTTTATTATTCAGTTAATATATATTGTTCAATTTTTAAAATAATGTAACTGCAAATTGGCAATAATACAAAAAATCGTCTGATTTTAATTTAGCTTATTTTTCTGGATATTATTATTCTTAATTTTTTACGTTTGAAATTTGAAACGATCGTGTTTGAGTATTCTTGTTAAGGTATTCTGTATTTTTTAGTTTTAAATGATCAAAACGTTTTTAATTAATTTTGAATTATAGCCTAATATATTTGCTTTTATTATTTTTATCGTATGTATTTGCTTTTATTATTTTTGCTTTTAATTATTTTTGCTTTTAATTATTTTTGCTTTTATTATTTTTGCTTTTATTATTTTTCTGTAATTCCAGATTGCTGTTCTTTTAGTTTTCAATTCCTTCTATTAGCTCACAGTCTCCCTATATATATCTTGTTCCAATTTCCATTCGTTAATAAAATACTTTTTATTCATCCACTCAAGTTCAGATACATTTTTTTGAACTTGTAGTGGATGACACTTGATGTTAATATAGTTTTTTTAAATATTAATTCAATAATTAAATTTAATTAATCAATTTAGTTTTTTTTAGATTTAAGTTGCATATATCTACCAATAGATGGCGCCAGATAAACTTAAAAAAATAAATGAAAATTATTTATAAAGGACTTTCTGTAATATAGTGAAAAAAAAGAAGGAATTGACTTAAATTTTTTTTTTTTATATTACTTGTTTTTGAAACAGTTGAACAGTTCATTGTCATCTTATTCACATCCAGATAGAAGCATTTCCCTGCTATATTTAAAAAATCATGATTATATCCTACAGACGAAGAAACATATAGGAACATCATTATGAAACAACATGAGTTGAATTTGCAAATACACGTGAAGGTTTCGTATTTTCTAGTTTTAATAATAATGTTTGGAAACGCCAAAATAATACATATTGGGATTTGATACACTGTATTTATTTTACAATAAAATTATTTTCTGATACATAGAGTTTCTCTTTTTTTCCTTACCGTACGTAATACATATGTTTTTAGCTCCAAATTTCAATTATTTTAAAATGTTTTTAGGGTAAATTATATATTTTACAACTACAGGATTTTAATTTAGCTGTGATATATGTTAAAAAGTTTTAAGTTTATACAAATTATAGTAATTTCTTTACCCTTTATTTAAATTATATTAAATGATGAAATTTTAAAATATAATAAAATGGATTAAAATTTAATAAAGAAAAAACTTTCGTTGTTGTTGCATGTACTAACAACGACTTTCAATGAAAGTTAAAGCAGAAAACCTGCGCAATCGCAGCATAGAAGGTAATAGATAAATACAGTATTTTTTTAACAATTTATTCATCGTTATTACCAGTAAAAGGTATTTAGAGAAGTTATTATTCATTAATATTTTATTCATATAACAGGACCTTTATAACAGGAATAATATTTTATTCATATTTATAACAGGAATATTTCTAGCCTTCAGAAATTGCTGTAAACGAAACTATGTATTAATTATACAAAACAATACCTAATAAGCAAAATATTTTATTTCAATACACTTCTTCTTTTTCATTGGCGCATCATCCCTATTGTGGGCATAGGCCATTTTTCAACTGGTAGAGTTTTAGAGAGGAGGTGTTTTCTTTTTACGGGGTAGAGTTTTCAGCCCTACACCCTACGCTGTAAATTCATATTAGAAGGGACCTTCGGTTTAAAGTTATTTTCGAAAGACTACAAACATCCATGACACCGGTAAGTTTCGAACTCGAAACCTGTGGAACCGAGCTTCAGGGCACTAGTCTCTCGGCCATCGGGCTCCATTTTAATACACTACTTCCAGAAAATTTAAGAAAAAATCATAAATCGTGCGGTTGCTTGGCAATAAATAAATTTCCTTGAAATTATGTAGTATACGTGGAAAAAAAAGGCTGCATCCCCAGTATACGATATGAAAATTGTTAGATCGGCTGTTGTTTACCATCACGTGGCCATAATCATGATTCAAAAGTTTGATAATATAAACTGGTTTCGAAATTTCGAGATAACCTTGTTGCAGATGGGAGTACTCGATGCCGGATGAATTATGATGGCGAGTTATACACGTAGTCGGAGGATTGAATTTCTATGGAATAAACTTCTAAATACATAATCAGCTTCTAGAAGGTGTAGACGAAGAAAATTTAGAGCTACAACTGCCGTAGGTGATCGCTATTCAGTGTTAAGTGCTACAACCACAGTACTCACATCAATTCTATTCTTGCAGCATCAAATGAGGCCGACAATCAGAAATGTTCTCACAAAGAAAGTTAGTTCAATGCAAGTTGACGTCCTGCACTTGTATGTAAAGCTCACACCATGACAACGAAATGAAAGTTTAAATTGGTTACGGAAAGAGACGGAGTACATGTCAATGGAGATCTCACTTATCAATGGCGATCGGAGATTTCACTTATGAGACCCATTTTCGTTTTCTTTGTGAATCATAAACATAGTTTAAATCAGTTTATATTATATAGGGGCATCTGTTTAATTTGAATGCTGCTCGTAGCAAATACAGTCAAACATTCAAAATATTTGATGTACTCGAAAATAATATATATCATTTTGTTATTCTAATAACATATCTTACTTTACAAAAACTAATTGCAGTTTCAGATTTAATTGAAAACTGTATTAGTTCAAAGTTGCATTAGTTATTAGGAAGTTCTATTACAAAACATGACATCTAGACGGGGAAGAACTTTCTTTTAAAAACTGTTGATAGTCAGTTTTCATTAAATCAAATTGCATATATTTATCACACCTTTATGCATATATCATAACTAAAATTGAATTATAATTTTAACATAACTAATATACACAATCTTGTGTATATGTGGAGGTTTACGTTAGGAAACTAAACCATATTTTAGATAACAATACTATGAATCAAACTATATTATTGTATTTGATCAAGTAATTATTGTATTTGTACAATTATTATATTTGAATCAAGTAATTATTAAATTATTAAAGTAACGTAAGTTATCGTAAGTAATTATTAAATGGACTACGATACACTTAATTATTGAACAATAAATATTCACCAAACCATACCTTCAGAATAGTGAGTAAACATAAAACAGATTTGTAAATATGCGATCAAATCTTCGTCTAATTCATAGGTCATTCCGGTTAATTCATAGGTAATTAAACTTTCAGCTTGGCACCTCTTGTCCAGTTTCGAATCCAACCTGTTTTGATCAGATCGCTCCAACCAGAAATTTTTTGTAGAAAATTTCTTACCTACATTTATTTTACAAGGAGTGAAAGCTTTTCATTAAATCCTTTACTTCAAATTGTCCCCAAAAGTTAAATTTCCAAAATAAAGCACTTGTGAAATCCTACTTTTCTGAATACAAAATTAATCTTATTAAAATGATAAAAAGCTGGGCTTCGGTGTACATTGGTTTTCTCCTACATTTAGTTGCATTTCTTTCAGTTGATTTGATAAATCAAAGCTGCTTAAATCATGTCAATGCAAAGGAAGTATTTAATTTATTATACATATATTTTAAACAATTATATTCTTACAATAATCCTGAATTTGTAATAAACAGTAAACCAAAACTATAAGTAAATTATCATTTTGCAAATTCTTATTATATTAATCAACAAAATTCGAATCCATCCCACTGGAATCATTGTTATCAAATTTTGCTTAACATGGATTGCAAGATTTAGAAGATATTTGTTTTCTTTATAGAAAGGGATATCTAAAATCATGAAAAATTACACATGAATTAGATCTAATCTGGAATTTTAGAAATATTTCTAATTCAATTACTGTTTAATTGAATAATATGTAACATTTCGCAGCACTATCAACAACTGCCATCGCAGTTCCATTCCAGTCACAAAATTTACATATCCACAAGCTCTGTAATGATGTACAGCGCATGAAGTCAGCGCAACAAAAAAATTTATAAAAACTGCCGTGTTGTGCATACAGCGTGCTATTTCATGTTTTGCATGTTTTATGAATTTTTAAGTTCAATATAAAATATTTATAACATTAAATATATTAAAATTTTAACTGAAGTTTTCGGTTTCTTTGATTGTAATATACTAAATCGGTAGTGCACTTTGAAAAACCAAGTTATTACGATAACTAGTTTTAAAAATGTCAGAAGATGAAAGAAAAGCCGACAGTTTTGGCGAAACCTTCAAAGATGAGGCAGAGAATCCTGCACTTTCTGAAACGCTACGAAGGACAGAAGTAGGACGTAACATGCTGAACCGGCCCGAGAAAGGAAATGCTACGTCGAGTGAATCGTCATCCGATCTATTTCATCGTATATCAGTATCTCGAAATCCTATGAGCTTCGATATGGGCGCGGAAGGAGGACAGAATGCTGTCCGTTCTTCAGAGAACGTCCACCAATCTGATGAATTATCCTTTTCACAACGAACTTCAATTAAAAGAAATATATCGAATTCTGACGACTCTTTAACTGGATGTAGTATAAGTAATAAAAAAATGCGTTGTTATGAAATGAATCCTAACGAAAGTAGTTGCCAGCCTCTTGATCTCAGCATCAGGGGAGCCTCGTACAAAACGGACGGGATAATCGGTGGTGAAATCAACAGCTTTCAAAAGACTCAAAGTAATACTTCCGTGAGTTCTATGGAGTGTTCGAGCTCAGCTTTGAGTGCTTCTAAAAATTCAAGAAACAGAGGAAAAAATTCTGCAATAAAGAATTATCAAGTTTGTTTGGTCTCAAACGTCACATGCGTATTCACACCGGTGAGAAACCGTTCGTGTGCAATACTTGTAAAAGGACCTTTTCTGATTCCTCAAATCTCAAAAACACATGCGTATTCACTCCGGGGAGAAACCCTACTCCTGCGAAATTTGCCATCGAAAATTTACTCAATCATCCAGTCTCAATTCTCACAAGGCTATTCACTACTTAACAAAACCGTATCATTGTGAATATTGCGATTACGAAACCCCCCATAAAAGTTAATTGAATAGACGCTTGAAAAGACAACATTCTGAACATAAGGAAAAATGCCCCGTTTGTGAGGACTATTTCTACTCGAAGGAGTCGCTGCAATCTCATAAATGTAAAAAACTCTAGTAACGTTCTCTCAGTGTTAGTAAGTGTTTACAATTTAATTTTTTGATAGTATCATAATTTTTTTTTTGTTTATAACAAATGTAACTTACCCTGTTAACTAATATCGATACTGAAGAATGTTCTTTCCCACAATTTTTGGATAAAAGTGCTATTAAATTTAACAAGCGTGAAAGATAATTCCAAGCTGTGATTAAAACTAATGCGACTTTTATATATTTATGTTTGATAGCCACTTAATCATATAAAATTATTAAATACGGCTACAATCAGTGAATCTTAATAATGGGAAAGATTATACAATTTGTTGTGATTGCAATGTTTTAGTGATTGTTTCGTTATGATGCGTTCACGTTTTTCATGTGATCCTTGTATTAATTATCAAATTTTGTGATATTTTATGGTATAATGAATTTTGAATTAAAACCTTTGTTTACATGAATAATAAATTTTAATGCTAAATTTAAGGAATGTAAAATTGTTTTAATGTGAAATATGCGTTTTTAAATGAGAATGTAGTAAACATATTTTAATTGGCTTTAAAATACTTTTTAATGTAATTGTAAAATCGATATTTTAAGTTATAGGCTTTAAAAATTCCATTTATTTAGATTCAAAATACTCGTATCTATATGGGCTTTTAAATTATTTTGTTTAAGAATTAATGTTATATTGTGGTTTGAAAATTTAAGATTTAAAGGTATTATATTTATATATCAATGAATATTAAATGGATTTTAAATACCGTATATGCAACGTATCTGTAGTAAAATGTTTATTAGATGCATCTCTAATGTGTAATTTATTCTAATATTTTAACAAATTATGTATGTTTATACAATTTTTACGATCTAATACGTAATATTGCTAACCATTGATTCAAAAATTATGATTGATAATATTCTTGGCAAGATGTCTGTTTCAGTGTAAGATACATTCAAAATTTTACTGTTAACCATAGAACTTCTCGGAATTTTTTTATTTTGCCTTTAAATATTATTAATCAAACTTTGCTTTCAATAATTATTTGAAGTTGGAATATTTATGTACTTTTCTTCAAATTTACAGTTATTGGTGTTAATTTGTAGCTTTTATTTGTATTTTAGATTGTTCTAAATTTATTAATAATAAAATGTTACATATTTTGCTGTAAATTCTTCATTTTGGTAACACCTTTCATGCAAATTTACAAGATTCTACACCGATTTACACTAATAATACAGCTACATTGCTGCCATTAAATCAAACACCTTAGAGAGTGAGTTTAATCTAAAAACAATAAAAGAAGATCATGGACAATAATGTATTTATGTATCGAGTATCTCCCGAGTATTACTGATTTTCGTTAATTCGACATGAAAAAAACAGTTTTGTATAAATTGTTTATTTGAAAATAAAACTGTTGCTTGTTAAACTCTTTATTCGAAGCGGGCTGTGAGATAGCGTTAAACAAGAAGTTAATGTAGATTTGCACTCATGTTAAATCTCCGTATAAAATTATTTGCAATGTACAGAACTATTATAGCAGATGTTACACGTAATATACAGATTCAATATTGTAGAATTGCCTCTAATGGTGGAGTTGATGGAATCTTGAAAGGGGTCAGGGAGTGGTTCATATGACGTCATTTCTCTTTTTACCCAATTAGATATTTCATTTTAATATCTCACAATTATGTTTGTTCGGGACATCATTGGAGAGAACGTTGCGTCAGCTGTGCTGTAATTGTTAATGATTGTCATGCCCAAAGTACTATTGGTGGTTGTGGAAGAAAGTAGGGTTACGAGATTGCTTATGTTGAGATACTATAGATTTGAGTAATTGTTACTCAAATGACTTCGAGTGCAATGTGCTGTGTTTGGCGTTGAAGTCGCCAACAATACTTCTTTATCGCAGTAATTGACTAATGTGTCCACTTCTGATAGAATAATTATATGCACTAGGGAGTGGTAGACGCCTGAAATTTTTATAGTGGGTCCATTTGTGTTCCGTTTTAGAGTTTTCAAAGACGGTTGTTGTAAAATGCGCTTTATTGAGAATTAAATTTCCTTAAACACATGGTCAAGACATATAGTTGCTTCAAATATAACTTACTTTTACATTAATTATTATATGCAATGAACTTTTTTCGATAATATAATTAAAAATACGGATAAAGTTCATTTTAGTTATTAATAGTTTTGGTATATTGCGTGTCATTTTTTAAATTTATTGTTTCAGTCAACTGATTCGATTAAAATATTTAGCTTTTATTTATTTATATCTATATTATAAAAATATGTGTGATGTTTTTGTTTGCTTCGATTAAACTGAAATTTCTATACAATATCAATTACAATCGCTTAAAGTATAAGAGACTTTGTTTGCTTTGTCAAGTATCTCAGAGTTGGATTTAAAATATTAATTATATGCTTTCTACGTTGATTGTATCAAAATTTATTTTCCCTTGTAATATACTCCTTTTGCTCTATGTCGAGTTGAAGTGCGGGGAAATTTAAAGACAAATTACATATGTTATCAGAAAACAAGGCAAAATTTCAAAACAATCCAGCGAACGAAATTTCCCATGGAATTAAGTGACAGTTTTTAATAATTTTTACTACTTTGTTTAAAAAATACTTCAAAGAGAAAATAATTCTGTAAAATCCTTCATTATTTTATATCGAGCTACACCAATAATTATTATATGTTTAATATATCTAAAGTTACAGTAATAGGAAAAATTAATCGAATTCAAATTATATCGTACGATTGTTGAACAAAGAAAATATCAAAATTCCATGTAAATTCCAAGCCTTTCCTCGCTGAAACTGCTATGCCTGGATAAGAAATTCCTATTTTTAAAATAACTTAAATTGATAATTTGAATTTTGAAAAAAAAATATCCCTCATCAAATATATTTTTGCGTAAGGCAACTGAAATAGAGAATTAAAAATATTTCAGTTGTTCGTAAACCTACAATGATATGCAGTTTAATTAGCTAAATGGTTTATTCATTTCTGGTTGCGTCAATGAGTGACAAAATCACACATGTGGTTTCATGGACAGTGTGTTTTGAATGATTTCCATTCTCCAACTCAAAAACGCACAATCATATTCAAATGTCCATTTTGTGAACTAAGGTGTTTTATTAAAAATCCTACACTAAGAACAAATAATCTAACCATCGCTTAAACTTCGAACTTCTTTTTCCCATCTGAGACTTAATTTTAAAAGAACTAGAAAACATTCTTTTTCGATATTCATTGTATGAATACTTAGCTACTTCTGTAATACACGACTTTTGTTCTACGTTGATGATCACCTGCGAAATATTTTAGAAAGACACCATCTTTATTCGGAAAACAATCAAGCTGAAAAATTCACCATTTGAATTGAGCGGGAGTTTTCAATTAAATGTTAAAATTATTCTCTAGCATTGAAGGATATTTCATTGTATAAAGGAATATTGTAAAACAGAGTATTAAACATTAAAACGATTTTAAAGCACAAAAAATGGTTGTCATTTTAATAGACCTAACGTCATGGGTTAAACGTCAAAACGGCAACTTTGGGTAACGTCAAAAATTAATATTTATTCAATTTTCTATCATGCTCTATCAGCATTCAGTCAAATAATAAAGAATTAGATGCTTTATTTAAGCTATTCTTTTTGTTAAAAACCATTATGCGGGGATAGGGAAATGATATTTTTTCTGAAATCAAACTTTCTGAAATTGTTAAATTTAATTTTAACTTTACCAAATGTATTCTTAAAAAAGAAAGGGACAAAAACAAAGAATTACAAATATTTTAGGTTTTTTTTTGCAAGATTACAATGATGTGCAGCTTTATATGCTAACTGTATGAGTAATCTCTTGTGGGGTGAGTCTCATGAATATTGTTTTTTTTTAATATAATTTCCATTACAAAAGTTAAAATGCATGAATTTCTTTCAAAAATACGCAAACATATTTAAATGTTCTTTTCTCGATCTTAATTTTTTTCGTTTAAATAAACGCTACTTGAAGAACATATAACCTAGCCCGATTCGAAATGCATTTTGCAATGTCATATTCATAATTATTTAAATGCCTATTTTATTTAAATTAAAATTCCGTTTTAGCATGATTTAAACCTGTTCATCCTCACTGTGTGACCGTTTGTCGCTAAAGCCATTGCACGAAGTAAAATTCAAACAAAATATGCTTATACTGAGGAAAGCTGAGATGTACTCACTTATAATAAACACAGATCAAATCCTGCCATGTTTTCTGAAATAGAACCCGAAAAACGTCTTCCGGTATCAACATCACTTCGGAATGAAATGGGCTTGATTCCGCAGATGTGAATGACGACCTCTACAACTTGATTCAACATTATTTCAGATCTAAAATATAATTTAAAATCTTGCAAAGTTTAATCGCAGCGCTGATATTTTACTTGCGAAAGATTATTGTGCTTTTAGAAATATAGTTTACATCTCTTTATGAAAAGTTTAACTTTTGTGTTTTTTATATAAATTTTATTTTATCTCTGATTATTCACTCTGTTCTTCTTAAGGTGCTTACGATTATGAAATTGTTTGGCACTGCTGGCCTAAAGTGTTCCTTGTGCCAGTGTACGACAAATACCTTCCTATTCACATACAAGTATCTACAATTCATCCATGAATCTTTGATGTGACAAATTGATGTTTATACCAAAGCCATCTCTTTAAATGCAAATGTTTTATATTAATAATTATAATTAAAATATTAATATCTATATATAACATGAAGTATTATAATCACATATTTAAAGTTTTTTCACGTTCAGGTTTCACTCATGTTTAAGGTAAAAATTTGAACAGTTTTTCATATTTTCATAAAGTTCTGCATGACTTTTTTTATTGAAAGTCGAAAAAAAAAAAAAAAAAACTTTTATCTCACACAGATTTTTAATTTTAATTTTGTATATGTAACATATTTATGGTAAATATGTTTTTCAAACATCCTTTTCATTATTTTTCAAGTAGACACTGTCATTCGATCTCATGGTCACATAGAATCGCAATGATATAGTATTGGGAAATATTTGTCTCATGTTAGCCGTAATAATAAGGAAGTGCCTTTACATTTCATTCTTTTCGTACAGCATGCAGGCTGATGCAGAACAGGAATGAGAAAAAATGCGGAGAATTTGTCGTTCTACATTAGTATCTCAGTAAATTTTGCAGTGATGCGTGAGGGTATGGGCAAGTAAAGGAAAGCATATGAAATAATTTACTTAATAACTTTGTGGATTTTAGGCAAGTGGCATTTCTCTTTTTGAATTGCTTTTGTTAAATTGGGCTGAATCCATTAACTGTTACTTGAGGAGACGCAACTACATAACTCTATTGGACGCAATCTTATTCTTCAATGGCGCAGCTGCCCCATGGTGCGCCAAGGTCGTCCGCTTTCTGGCAGATTTCTAGACAGGAGATGTTTTCTTTTCACGGGGTAGAATTGCCCGCCCTACGCCAAACAGTCATATTAGCCAGGGACCTAAAGCGTAAAGTGATTCCGAACCACTACAAACATCCAAGGCACAGCTGTGGCACGAACTCGAAAAACCTGTGGCAAGGAGCTCATAAGACTAGGTACCCTGCCATCAGGCCCCTTACGCGCAATCGTCACCCCATAATTTACATTGCTATGTGATGGTATTGTGGTGAAAAGAAAAACATATTAAACAATAATAAAAAATAACTTACTCATAATTTTGGTTGATTTTGCTCAAGTGCCATTTCTCTTTTTGGATTGCTTTAGTTATATTCGACTGAATCTATTAACTCTTGCTTGATGTACAACTCTATTAGACGCAATCTTTACATTGGAATTATCTTTGTGTAGTCAAAAAAAATACAGTTGAATTAATATTTCTTCGACAAATATGTTTATAAATGTTTCTATTTCATTTATGTTAAATAAATGTTTTTTTATTGCTTTGTAGAACTATAGTTACTAATCGCACACAGTTTGTTTAAAAGACATTTTGTTGCAAATCCCGTACTGGCGATTACATTTGTACTGGTAAACACTTAAAAATGACTGCTAACATGCTGAAAAGTTTTTAAATGAATTCCGTACAGGTGTTTCAATTTAGTACAACAGAAAAATATCGTACTTTTACCAGGTCGTTTACATTTGAATTCGTATTAAAGAGATAAACTAAATATCTATTTTATTTAGAGGCAACAAAAACAAATTTAAATAAGGATTATTCATTTTAAACATTTCAATTTTGATATAGTATAAATATATCTTTGAGTGATCATTTTTTAAGTCTTTTGTTACAGTTTGATTAGAATACAAATAATAATGCATCTCCAAAATGAAGCACACTAAAAATAAATCAATTCACCCATGGTCATCGTAACACTTTTTTGATAGTCAGTAGAAACATCATCATCATAATAATAATTATTAATAAAATAATGCACATTTTTTATTAATAATTATTTCAGATTCATGTTATATTTATTAATAAAGAATTTTTAAGTTTTATTTAAACTCATGTTTGTGAAAATTGCAACACCATGAAGGAATCGTCATAATTGAATGAAATTTAATACACAGTTGACTGGTAGTGGTACAAATAAATGATTAAATGTTCAAAGCAAACAAGCAATAACAAGAGATCGGAACCAGTATTTTGTGTAGCCACCGCGGGCCGCAATAAGTGCTGCTACACGACGTGGCATGGAGTCAAACAAATTTTGAATGTCTGCCTGAGGAAGCATTCCATATTGTTTGTATGCGCCCCCAAAGTTCGTCTGCAGAAGCAACAGGACGAGGATCACGAGCGAGACGCCGACCAACGAAATCCCACACATGTTCAATCGGCGAAATAGCCGGCGAATACGCAGGCCAAGGAAGAAGCTTTACCTGCCGTGTTGCAAAGAAGGATTGAACAGTCCTAGCGATATGAGGGCGGTCATTGTCCTGTTGAAATACAGCGCCTGGCAAGCTTTGAAGGAAGGGAACAGATTGGGGCTGTAGAACTTCCCTGATGTACCGGTTGCTGTTCAGATTGACCACAATTCTTAGCAATTGAGATCGTCCATGATCTGCTATGGCACCCCAGACCATAACTCCGGGTGTTCGTCCCCTGTGGCGTTCGATAATGCACTCCGGAAGGTGGCATTCATCGGCATAGCGTCTGACACGAATGCGGCCATCATGGTACCACAAATTAAAGCGGGATTCGTCAGAAAACACGACATGATGCCAATCAGCACGCCAGTCTTTATGCTGAGTGGCCCATTGTAGCCGCAGGTGGCGATGGTTTAGCGTGAGAGGGATCCTGTATAAAGGAGTCCTTGCGCGCAGTCCACGCTGCAGCAGACGTCTACGAATTGATGAAGCACACAATGAAACACCTGTAGCTATTGACCACTGTTGACAATTGTCTAGAGGAAGCTGTATGGTCCATCAGCGCCATGCGGACCAGGTGTCTATCATCGCGAGCTAACGTCACATTTCGGGGTCCACTCCCGGATTTCCGAGTTGTCCGACACTCGTCCGTCCACTGCTTCCAAAAATGCATCACTGTGCTGCTGTTACGCTGCACACGAGCGGCTACTGCACGATAAGACAATCCAGCTTCACGAAGGCCGATGATTCTCCCCCGTTCAAACTCTGTAAGTTGTTCAAATCTCGCTCTCTTTCGTCGAAGAGGTATAAGTAACGATTGAGCTAACGTTTGCCACTAGCAGATCACCACCGATAACCATACACGCCTCGCTACAGCCATCTATTTATTCGGATCCATCCGCGGTTCAGAGGGCGCTGCTCAGCATACGCATGCGTTACGCATTTGAAATTCAAATTATTTGCATATCATGCACTAATTTGCATTTCCTGAAAATTTCAGCTAACTCGCGTAAGTACTTCATGGTGTTGCAATTTTCACAAACATAAGTTTATTTTTTATTTTCATAAATTTGTGTCTACACACGATAGTTATTATTTACTTACTGTATAAATGAAAATTAACATCATCTCCAGGTAAAAGGTTATTAGGAAATTTGTATTGAGCATCAGTGTTGGGACTCCTGCTGTTTTAGGGACAACGCGGCATTGATAAATGAACTTTTTAAAGAAAGAATTGGTTGAGAATAATTTCCTTATTGTGATGTTTGTCCAGACGAATTTCACAGAAATCCTCCTTAATTTTGAAATTTAAACTTGTTGTTCACATTAAAAAAGTAACAAGGATAGTTTAAAAAAATTTTTCTACACAATTTAGGTGAAAGTATGGCAGTTATTTTCTCTTATGATCTATAACACTCCAGACAAAGTTCAATACACAGATGGCGTTTTTTTTATTCGTTGAATATGCTTTCTGTAATTTTGCAATATTGCAAAGAGTCTCTTCTGCGTTCTTAGATTTGACGTGTGGGCCTGAATGGCCGAGTGGCTAGTGCTCTGGCGCTCTATTACCACAAGTTTCGGGTTCGAGTCTCTGCGGCGTCATGGATGTTCATAGTGGTTTGAAATCCACTTTAAAGCGTAGGTCCCTGTCTAACAGGATCGTAGAACGTTGCGGAGGTATTGTTACTCCGCGTCCGTAGCTTATCTTTAAGCTACGCGCACCTCCTGGTTTGTGCTAAGTGACTAACGTCTGTGCAGCGCTTGCCTTAAGGCACCCGAAACAATTGTCTAAGTGTTCGCCAGCTGCATAAGAACAAAAAAATATATCTGATATGTAAAGAACTTTTCAACGTAATAAGATAAAGAGTTTGTTTCGTTAATTTTTTTTTCATTTAATTCTCTGACACATTATTGTAAATTTTCTATAAGTGTAAAATACAGTGTTTATTTGGTAAAAAAATGTGATGATGAGCATTGATTGCCTACTCGCAGTAGTGGCTTTATTTGAATGGGGGTTATTGAAAAAGTTATCTGCTAAACATAAGACAAGATGGAGGGAGTTGAAATAAAGTGATATACATGTCAACATGCATTTTATACAACATTCCTTTAAATTCAAGCAAACAAAGGATCTTTTGCAGAAAATACTTCAAACATTGTTGCTGAAAAGAAAAATGCTTTCGAACTGCTGTCAGTAATGATGACCACAAAATAGTAACAGAAAAAAAAATCTTCACGTTGACATGATAACATTTATTTGCATTTGCAAATTAGTTTCAAGGCATTGGGAAAAATTAAGAACCCTTTTTTTATATCTTTTTCCTAATGAAAGTTATAATTAAGATTTTAAGTAAGAATTTTCAGAAACAGATCTAATGTATTTTTTCAAATATCCCAAGCCTATAGTTAAATTTTAGCATTTGAAATTTTATGAACGCTACACTTTTAACTAATAAAAATAGAAAATAGTTATTATCTATGATTTAGCACCAATAATATTCAAAATCGTCTGCAGATGAATTGTAAAAATAGAGGTCTATGAATTTAAATTATTTTCGAATGTGTTAATAAATCATTCTGGAAATTTCAAGTATCGATAAAAGTTTTATCCAAATTTTTTTTTAGAAGTTGAAGGATAGAATAAAAAAAATTAGAAAGAAGAGAATACTCTTTTATTTTTTGTTTTGGTTATTAATTACATTCTGTAAAGAGTTTTTGTTCTATTCATGCTATATTTGAACCTTTAACGCTGATTATTAAACAACTTTTACAGTAAAATGAATAATTTAAATTCTTAAAGGTCATGCACTGACTAGTCACAATAGTAAGCACGATGCTTGGGTTATATTTTAGTTTTGAATCTAGATTTGACCCCAAGGCTTTTTAATGCAGATATTTTCTACTCAATGTGCTTTCAGACCATGTGAAAGCAATACATGCATTTATTACTCTGAAGTTCCTGTATGGACGTTTTTTTCGCCATTTAGGATAACAGATATCTACAGCTGTTTCAATTCTTAAATTTTTGTATTGTTTCGTTTACAATGAAGAATATCATGATTCGCAGCAATCTATTAATACTGAGATTTTCAACACATTCTCCATAATGTTAACACTTTCTTCATAATGTAATGAATGTAACAAAATAATAGGCAAAGTTACGAGTAAAAAAGCTCTAGGGCGCAAGATTAAGTCTCATTGTTTACTTTTCCTTCTTTGGACTACCATCACGGACTGAAAAGTCTTAGTATACACTGAAGTGACAAAAGTCATGGGATACCTCTTAATATCGTGTCGGCCCTCCTTCCGCCCGGCGAAGTGCAGCAACTCGACGTGGCATGCACTCAACAAGTCGTTGGAAGTCTTCTGCAGGAATATTGAGCCATGCTGTCTCGATAGACGTCCATAATTGTGAAAGCGTTGATGGTGCAGGATTTTGGGCACGAACAGACCTCTCGATGATGTCCCATAAATGCTCGATGGGATTCATGTCGGGCGATCTAGGTGACCAGATCATTCGTTGGAATTGTCCAGAATGTTCTTCAAACCAATCGCGAACAGTTGTGGCCCGGTGACATGGCGCATTGTCATCCATAAAAATCCCATCGTTGTTTGGGTTGAAGTCCATGAATGGCTGCAAGTGATCTCCAAGTAGCTGAACATAAGCATTTCCAGTCAATGTTCGGTCCAGTCGCACCAGAGGACCAAGTCCATGCCATGAAAAAACAGCCCACACCATTACGGAGCCACCAACAGCTTGAACAGTTCCTTGCTGACAGTTTCGGTCCATGGCTTCGTGGGGTCTGCGCCACACTCGAACCCTACCATCAGCTCTTACCAACTGAAATCGTGACTCATCGGACCAGGCCACGGTTTTCCATTCATCTAGGGACCAACCGATATGCTCACGTGCCCACGAGAGTCGCTGCAAGCGATGTCGTTCTGTCAGTAAAGGCACTCGAGTCGGTCTTCTGCTGGAATAGCCCAAGAAAGCCAAATTTCTCCGCACAGTTCTACCAGACAAGTCCCTTGTACGTCCCACATTGATTTCTGCGGTTATTTGACGCAGTTTTGCTTGTCTGTTAGAATTTACGACTTCTTGCAGACGTCGCCGGTCTCGGTCGTTATGCAGGCGGTCGACCACTGCGCTGTCCATGGTGGGATGTTATGCCTGAAATTTCATACTCTCGGCGCACTTTTGACACAGTGGATCTGGGAATGTTGAATTTCCCTGCAATGAATTCTAAAATGGCATGACCCATGCGTCTAGCTCCAACTAACATTCCGCGTTCAAAGTCTTTTAATTCCCGTCGTGCGGTCATCATCACGTCAAAACCTCTTCACATGAATAACATTGAACAGAAATGAAAGCTATCCAAAGCACTGCGCATTTATACCTGTTCTACGCGAAGCTACTGCCATCTGAAAATTTGCATATTGCTATCCCATGACTTTTGTCACTTCAGTGTATAATACACTTGACTTATTTTCCTCAGCACCTCAGCCTGGCAATCTACCTTGGCCTATATAGGATCTACTAGTTAAGAAGGGGATGGTGGAGCATTTGTAGTTCTCATGCACACCACTAAAGGACAATAAAGAGTCTTGAATTTGGGTAGCACCTTCTGTCTACACTTTAGGGTGCTATATGGAAAAAACTCCTGAAACGTCCAACCAGGCGGCCTGGCAACTCGTGAGTTCTTTTCTGAAAGCAGTCACAACAAAAAGGTCTGCAAAGGATTCGAACCTGTGCCCTCCATCCTCAATGTTGCCATCGGGGTTTTTGACTTGGTGCCCCAGCATGGGAAGGAGAAACCAGAAATCAGATACTAAAAGCACTCTGTGCCGAGATTGATGCGGTAAATCTTTGGCCAAAGACTTTCTCAAATTGAAGAACAGGAACTCAGACCTGGTGTGCACCGTGGATTTCATTTCAACTTTAAGATTCGATTAGACATCATAATTTTTAATTTGCATCTTTGATTATGGTGTCTGCGAGTTCTGAAACTGCTCCCTCCTGCCGAACTGAACAATAACACCACCGCCTAACTATTTAATGTATTTACCGGTTAAAGCATAAGTAAGAAAACTTTCAGCTCGGCACCTCTTGTACAGCTTGGAATCCAACCTGTTTTATCAGGCCGCTCCAATTAGAATTTTTTTGTAGAAAAATTTCTTACATTTATCTTTACAATAAGTGAAAGTTTTTCATTAAATCCTTTACTTTAAATTGTCCTCAAAAGTAAAATACTAATTTCAAAAATAAAATACTTGTGGCTTTCTTCTTTTCAGAATGAAAATGAGCAAATTATTAAAAGGATACATTGCTGGGCTTCGGTGTACATTGGTTTCTCTTACATTTAGTAGTATTTTTTCACATGATTTGATAAAAAAAGTTCTTAATTCAATGAATGCAAAAGAAGTATTTAATTCATTTTACATATATTTTAAACAATTATATTCTTACAATAAGACTAAATTTGTAATTTAAACTAAAACTGTAAGTAAATTATCATTGTGCAAATTCTTATTAGATTAATCAACAAAATTCGAATCCATCCCACAGGAAACAATGTTATCAAATTTTGCTTAACATGGATTGCCACAATTAGAAGATATTTTTTTATTTTTGTTTATAGAAAGGCATATCTAAACTCCTTTAAATTGACACACGAATTAGATCTAATTTGGAATTTTAGAAATATTTCTAATTTAATTACAGTTCACTTGAATAATGTGTAACGTTTCGCAGCTCCAACTACAAATTCCATCGCAGTTCCATTCCAATCACAAAATTTACATATCCACAAGCTCTGTAATGATGTACAGCGCATGAAGTCAGCGCACCAAACATAACTTATAAATACTGGTGTGTTATGCATACAGCGTGCTATTTCATGCTTTGCAAGTTTTATGAATTTTCAAGTTCAATATAAAATTTTTATAACATTAAATATATTACAATTTTAATTGAAGTTTTCGGTTTCTTTGATTATAATATACTAAATCGGTATTGCACTTTGAAAAACCTATTTATTACGATAACTAGTTTTAAAAATGTCAGAAGATGAAAGAAAAGCCAACAGTTTTGGAGAAACCTTCAAAGATGAGACAAAGGATCCCGAACGTTTTGAAAACCTATGAAGAACAGAAGTAGGACGTAACATGCAGAATCGCCCCGGGACTGGAAATGCTACGTCAAGTGAACCGCCAGCTGATATATTTCATCGTATGTCAGGACGTCCAAATCCCGTGAATTTCGATATGGGTGCGGAAGGAGGACAAAATGCTGTCCGTTCTTCAGAGAACATTCACCAATCAGCTGATTCTTTCTTTTCACAACGAACTTCAAATAAAAAAAATATATCGAATACTAACGACTCCGTATCTGGTTGTAGTATAGGGACTAAAAAAATGCGTTATAGGGAAATAAATCCCAACGAAATTAGTTGTCAGCCTCTTGACCTGAGCATCAGGCGAGCCTCGTACGAAACGGACGGGATAATCGGTGGTGAAATCGGCAGCTGTCAAAAGACTCAAAGCAATACTTCCGCGAGTTCTACGGAGTGTTCGAGCTCAGCTTTGAAATCTTCTAAAAATTCGACAGACAAAGGAAAGATGTGTGATGTCTGCAAAGAAGAATTATCTAGTTTATATGGTCTCAAACGTCACATGGTCATTCACACCGGTGAGAAACCGTTCGTGTGCAATACTTGTAAAAGGGCCTTTTCCCGATCCTCAAATCTCAAAAGACACATGCGTATTCACTCCGGGGAGACACCCTACTCCTGCGAAATGTGCCAACGAAAATATAATCAATCGTCCAATCTCAATTCTCGCAAGTCTATTCACTCCGGAATAAAACCGCATCATTGTGACTATTGCGATTTTGAAACTGCCAAAAAAGGTTCGCTGAATAGACACTTGAAAAGTCAGCATTCTGAGCATAAGGAAAAATGTTCCGTTTGTTGTGATTATTTCTACTCAAAGAAATCGCTGCAATCTCATAAATGTAAAAAAACAAAGTAATGTTCTCTCAGTGTTAGTTAGCATTTACAATTTAATTTATTGATAAATTTATAATTTTGTGTTGTTTAGTTAACAGACTAAACTACATTTGACATAATCTCGATACTAAAGAACGTTCTCTCCCACACTTTTTTGGGCCAAGCCCACTATTGGATTAAAGTGCTAATAAATTTAACAAGGGTTAAAGATAATTCAAAACTGTAAATTAAAACTAATGCGGCTGTCCAATTACTTTGTTTGATAGACCCTTGAAATATAGTAAGTACTTCTACAATAATTTAGTTTTTCTCATTATGAGGATTAGTCGGTTTGTGCTTGAATTTTTCTATTTGAAAGTTTTATTGTAATTGTTTCGGTATGATAACTTCACGTTTAACATATGTTCCTTGTATTAATTATCAAATTTTATGATATAAAGAGTTTTAACTTGAAATTTTTTTACAGGAATAAAAATTTTAATGCTAAATTTAAGGAAAGTAAAATTTTTCTATTAATGTTAAATATGCATCTATAAGTAAGAATGTAGTAAACATATTTTAATTGGCTTTAAAATACTTTTTAGTGTAATTGTAAAATCATTATTTTAAGTAGAGGTGCTTTAAAAAATTCCACTAGTTTAGATTCAAAATACTCATTTCTATGTGGTGTTTTAATTAATTTGTTCAAGAATTTTATGTTGTAGTTTGTTAATTTATGATTGAAATGCATTATATTAATAAATAAATGATTATGGGCCATAATTATAAATAACCCTTTTTAAATTAACTTGGTTAAGAATTTATTTTATGTTGTGGTTTGAAAATTTAATATTTTAAGGTATTACACTGAAGTGACAAAAGTCATGGGATAGCAATATGCAAATTTTCAGATGGCAGTAGCATCGCGTAGAACAGGTATAAATGCGCAGTGCTTTCGCAGAGCTTTCATTTCTGTTCAAGTTATTCATGTGAAGAGGTTTTGATGTGATGATGACCGCACGACGGGAATTAACAGACTTTGAAAGCGGAATGTTAGTTGGAGCTAGACGCATGGGTCATGCCATTTCGGAAATCGTTAGGAATTCAACATTCCCAGATCCACTGTGTCAAGAGTGTGCCGAGAGTCTGAAATTTCAGGCATAACATCCCACCATG
This sequence comes from Caerostris darwini, assembly GCA_021605075.1. Classification (NCBI taxonomy): domain Eukaryota; kingdom Metazoa; phylum Arthropoda; class Arachnida; order Araneae; family Araneidae; genus Caerostris; species Caerostris darwini. The sequence continues at coordinate 15,992 of BPLQ01003983.1, read as the reverse complement.
GACAGCGCAGTGGTCGACCGCCTGCACTTAACGACCGAGACCGGCGACGTCTGCAAAGAGTCGTAAATTCTAACAGACAAGCAACACTGCGTCAAATAACCGCAGAAATCAATGTGGGACGTACAAGGGACTTGTCTGTTAGAACTGTGCGGATAAATTTGGTTTTCTTGGGCTATTCCAGCAGAAGACCGACTCGAGTGCCTTTACTGACAGAACGACATCGCTTGCAGCGACTCTCGTGGGCACGTGAGCATATCGGTTGGTCCCTAGATGAATGGATAACCGTGGCCTGGTCCGATGAGTCACGATTTCAGTTGGTAAGAGCTGATGGTAGGGTTCGAGTGTGGCGCAGACCCCACGAAGCCATGGACCCAAACTGTCAGCCAGACACTGTTCAAGCTGGTGGTGGCTCCGTAATGGTGTGGGCTGTTTTTTCATGGCATGGACTTGGTCCTCTGGTGCGACTGGACCGAACATTGACTGGAAATGCTTATGTTCAGCTACTTGGAGATCACTTGCAGCCATTCATGGACTTCATGTACCCAAACAACGATGGGATTTTTATGGATGATAATGCGCCATGTCACCGGGCCACAACTGTTCGCGATTGGTTTGAAGAACATTCTGGACAATTCCAACGAATGATCTGGCCACCTAGATCGCCCGACATGAATCCCATCGAGCATTTATGGGACATCATCGAGAGGTCTGTTCGTGCCCAAAATCCTGCACCATCAACGCTTTCACAATTATGGACGTCTATCGAGACAGCATGGCTCAATATTCCTGCAGAAGACTTCCAACGACTTGTTGAGTCCATGCCACGTCGAGTTGCTGCACTTCGCCGGGCGAAAGGAGGGCCGACACGATATTAAGAGGTATCCCATGACTTTTGTCACTTCAGTGTATATTAATACATCAATGAATACCAAATGGATTTTTACTAATGTATATGCAACGTATCTGTAGTAAAATGTTTATTAGGTGCATCTCTAATATGTAATTTATACTAATATTTTAACAAATGATGTATGTTTATACAATTTTTAATATCTGTTGTAATATTGCCAACCATTGATACACAAATTATGATTATAAATATTCATTGAAAGAAGCTTGATTGTTTGCAGATGTATTCGAAATTTTACTATTAACCATAAAATTACCTCGGATTATTATTATTTTTTTTGTCTTTAAATATTTATGAAATTTTACTTTCAATAACTTTATGAAGTTGAAATATTTATGTACTTTTATTCAACTGTGTAGTTATTGCTGTTTATTTGTAGCTTTTATTCATTTTTTAAAAATTCTTCATAATGTTGTAATAATAAAACGTTTAGTTTCATGTATATTGTTTAATTTTGCTGACACCTTTCATAAAAATCAAAAGATTATCCACTTGTTTACTCTAATAATACAACTACATTGTCTCCATTGAAGCAAATACTGCAGTGAGTGAGTTTAATCTAAAAACAATAACAGCAGGTAGTGGACAGTGATGCGTTTACGTAGCGAGTATCTCCAGAATATTGCTCATTATTGCTAAATGTCGTTTAACCTGTTATCTAATCTCGATAATCAAAAGCATTCTCTACCACACTTTGTTGCGAATTAACTTCTATTGGAAATAATTGCTAATAAATTTAAAATGCGTTAAACACAATTCCAAGATCTAAATCAAAACTGCAATATGACTGCCCAATAACTATGTTTGATACTCTCTTGAAATATATTAAATACGGCTACAATAACTGAACTTTTCTCATTATGAGGATTAGTCGGTTTGTGCTTGAGTGGCCTATTATTCTATTTTATAGTTTTATTGTAATTGTTTCGTTGTGATTCGTTCGCGTTTTAATGCAATTCTCGTGTTAATTAACAATTTTTACAATTTTAAATGGTATAATGATCTTAATCTAAAATCCTTGTTTACATGAATAATAAATTTTAATGCTAACTTTAAGTGTAAAATTATTTTCCTTAATTTTAAAATGTGCATCTTTAAGCTATTATGTATTAAATATATTTTTATTGACTTTAAAATATTTTGCGGACTTGTAAAATCAATTTAAGTAGAGGTGCTTTTAAACATTCTATTGGTTTAGTTTTGAAATATTCATTTCTAATTGGTGTTATAATTAACTCTTATAGCACTTAAATGTTATAGTTTGAAAATTTGATTTAGATACATTATATTAACAGATCAATGAATATTGAATGGATTTTTACTCGTTTCTATGCAACGGATTTATCTATAGTAAGATGAGTATTAGAGGCATCTAAGATATGTTTTATACTGTTATTTTATCTAATTATGTATGTTTATAAAATTTTTAGAATATTTTATAATATTTCTAACCAATGATTTAAAACGATTATTATTAATATTCTTTGCATCTACACTAAATCAACCCTATTATATGACACCAATTATTATTAATCAAACTTTGTTTTCAATATTTGTATGAAGATAAATATTTCTATATCCTCCTTCAAATGTACAGTTATTGGTGTTAATTTGTGGCTTTTATATATTGTTCTAAATTTATTAATAATAAAATGCTTATTTTGATGTATATTCTTATATTTTAGTAGCATATCTCGTGCAAATCTAGAAGATTATTCCCCTGTTTACACAAATGTTACACCTACATCGCTTCCATTGAATGAAATGCTTCAGTGAGTGAGATTGTCCACTATTTTCTCTAATTGATTTTAAATCAATGTTGCGTTTATGTGCAGAACTTCTGAGTATTATTCACTTTCGGTAATTCAACATTAACAATTTATTAAAAACAGTTTTTTTCATCTTAAAATAAGTGTCTCTTGATGAATTCTTTGTTTGAGTCTGTCTGAGAGATAGCGTTAAACAAGAAATTGAAGTACTTTTGTTTTCATGTTAAATCTCCGTATAAGATTATGTGTAATGTATAGAACTATCAAAGCGGTCGTTACACGTGGTATCAGAGTCAATATTGCAGAATTGCCTCTAACGGTGGAGTTGATGGAATCTTGGAAAGGGGACAGGGTAGTGGTTCATATGACATCTCTCATCTTCTTACCCAATTCGATATTTCAGTTTAATATCATTTGTTTGAGAGACATCATTACGATATAATTTGAATGAACATTCTCTCTTAAGATTGTTGAACAAATACAGTATTAAAATTCCAAAATTCCAAACCTTTCCTCGCTGAAACTGCTATGCCTGGATAAGAAATTCATATTTTTTAACTTACTTAAATAGATAATTTGAATTTTGGAAAAGACTTTCTCTCCTCAAATATAGTTTTTGTATAAGGCAACTGAAATAGATAATTTCAAATATTTCAGTTGTTCGCAAACTTTCAATTATATGCAGTTGAATTAGCTAAGTGATTTATTTCTCTCTGGTTGCGTCAGTGATGACAAAGTAACGTTTCGTGGATAACGTGCTTTGGGTGATTTCCATTCTCCAAATGCACAACGCTCAATCATATTGAAATGCCCATTTTGTGAACTAAAGTGTTTTATTAATTATTCGACAATATGAACAAATAATCTATTTCCCCACCAGAGAAATAATTTTATAAGAACATAAAAACATAGTTTTTCAATATTCATAGTATGAAAATGTAACTCTTCCTCTAATACAAACCTTTTGCTCTACGTTCAACATGTAGTGCGAAAATTTTTTATCAAATTAATTTTGCAAGCAGAGCGTGGTTTCGATCCACGTACCTCTGGGTTATGGCCCAGCAGGCTTCCACTGCGCCATTCTGCTCGGATTAACGCTTTGTTAATATAAGTTGTTTATACTTTTGGTTGATTTAAATAAAAATAACGTAACAAGGTAAAATAACCTAACAACGTTATAAAACATGTTGTTAATACTGTTGGTTGATCTAAATAAAAATCTTCATTATTTATTGTACGTTCATAATTTTTTTTTTTTTAACAATTTACACTTTTTAGCTTAACACCTTAAAATAACAAAGTGTATAACAGTAATTTAAACTTTGACATATTAATGTAAGAAAACTGTACAGAGGTTTATTTGATGTATTGTGTTAAACTTTGCTTGTGATAATTATACAATAACAGATGTTAATAATCCATAATTGGAAAGACAAAAAACATTTTCTAGCAGAGCGTGGTTTCGATCCACGAACTTCTGTGTTATGGGCGCAGCACGCTTCCACTTCGCCACTCTGCTTGGCAAAGAAAGTTGCTATAATAATATAATATACCATATTGTTATGAATATGTTAAAAATAATTTTTTTTAACAAATTATACTTTTTAGCTTAACACATTAAAATAATCGACGAGTTTAGCAACAATTTTATCTTTCACATATTAATGTCCGAAAACTGTACATAAATTTATTTGACAGATTATTTATTCTGTTAAAATTACTTTATATATACATATATATATATATATATGGATATTAACTGGCGTTAATACTCCATAGTCAGAATTAAAAAAGTTTTTCTAGCATAGCATAATTTCGATCAACGGACTTCTTGGTTATGAGCACACCACTCTTCCACTGCGTTACTATGCTCGGCTTTACGTTTTCCTAAATCAATTTAATAAAAAATATTGTTTATACTGTTGGTTGATCTAAATAAAAATTTTCAATATTTATCGTATGTTTAAAAATAATTTTTTTAAAACAAATTATACTTTCTAAGCTTAGCACATAAAATAAACGAAGTGTTTTGCAAGAATTTTATCTTTCACATATTTTTGTTAGAAAAGTGTACAGGAAATTTGATTTATTCTGTTAAACTTTGCTTGCGATATTCATACATTACAGATGTTAACAATCCATAGTCGGAAAGCATATAGATGGTTAACATTCTAATGTAACATTTAAAGCGCGTTTCTATAATAATATAATAAACCATACTGTTATGAAAAGGTTTAATTTTTAAAGTATGTTCAAAAACAATTTTTTTTAACAAATTATACATTTTTAACGCACACTTATTATACACTTTAAAGTAAACGAAGTGTTCTGCCACAATTTTATCTTTAACATATTAATGTAACTAAATTTATTAAAGTTTATTTCACATTTTATTTATTGTGAAAAGTTTCCTTTCATATACATGGACATTAACTCGCGTTAATAATCCATCTTTAGAAATAAAAACATTTTTTGGTAGCAGAGCGTGGTTTCGACTCACGGACCTCTGGGTTATGGGCCCAGCACGCTTCCACTGCGCTACTCTGCTCTGCTCAACGATTTGCTAAAGTAACTTAATAACACATTGTTTATACTGTTGGTTGATCTATATAAAAATCTTTAATATTTATAGTATGTTTATAAAAAAAATTTTTTTAACAATTTAAGCACACAGCTTAACACATTAAAATAACAAAGTGTGTAACAGTAATTTAAACTGTCACATATTAATGTAACTTTGCTTGTGATATTCATACGTTAACAGATGTTAATAATTCATAGTCCGAAAGACTATGGATTGCTAACATTTTAATGTAACATTTAAAGCGCGCTGCTGTAATAATATAATAAACCATATTGTTATGAAAATGTTCAATTTTTAAAGTATATTCAAAAATAATTTTCTTTAACAAATTATACGATTATATGTTTTGCCACAATTTTATATTTCACAAATGTAACTAAATTTACCGAAGTTATTTGACATTTTATTTATTGTGAAAAAGATGCGAGATGAGAGGATTGGGTAAATGCATTTTGGCAAATTTTGCACACGTACGGTTTCTCACCTGTATGAACATGCATGTGCCTTTTAAGTTTAGACAAGGAAGGAAATTCTTTTCTGCAGACATCACACACGTGTTTCTTTCCTCGCTCTCTTCAATTCTTAGAAGAACTCAAAGCTGGGCTCGAACACTTCGTAGAACCTGTGGAAGTATTACTTTGAATCCCTTGACAGCTGCTGTTTTCACCGTCTCTTATCCCGTCCGTTTTGTACGAGGCTCCCCTGATGCTGAGGTTCAAGAGGCTGACAACCATCAGGATTTATTTCATAATAACGCATTTTTTATTCCATATACTACATCCCTACTTCCATATTGAGTCCTTGAGTTGGCTGCGAAAAGATATATTCAGCAGATTAGTGGACGTTCTCTGAAGAACGGACAGCATTTTGTCCTCCTTCCGCTGGCATATCACAGCTCATGGAATTTAGAGGTCCTGATATACGATGAAATAGATCATGTGGCGGTTCATTTGATGTAAGCTTGATTTGCAATCCAAGACACCGAAAACTTCAGTTAAAATTTTTAATATATTGAATGTTATAAAAATTTCATATTGAACTTAAAAAGTACACAAAAATTGTAAAACATAAAAAAACACGCTATAATCCTAAGACGCCAGTATCTATAAATGATGTTTGTTGCACTGACTTCATGCACTGTACATCATTACAGAACTTCTGGATATGTAAATTTTGTGACTGAAATGAAACTGCGATGGAAGTTGTTGATGGAGCTATGAAATGTTACATAATATTCAATTGAACAGTAATTTAATTAAAATTCTTTCTAACATTGCAAATTAGATCTAATTTGTTTGTGAGTTTAAATGATTTTAGATATCCCATTTTATAAAAAAATATCCTCTAAATCTTGGAGTCCATGTTAACCAAAATTTGATAACAATGATTCCGGTGAGGATGGATTCGAATTTTGTTGATTAATCTAATAATATTTTGCACACAATTATAATTTACTTATAGATTATTTTCTTTATTACAAATTTAAGGTAATTGTAAGAATATAACTGTTTAAAATACTTCAACAATGAATTATATACTTCCTTTGCGTTCACATGATTTAAGAAGCTTTGCTTTATCAAATCAACTGAAGCAAATGCAAGTAAATGTAAGAGAAAACCAATATACACCGAAGCGCAGCTTTTTATCCTTTTAATAATATTCATTTTGCATTCAGAAAAGTAGGATTTCACAAGTATTTTATTTTTGAAATTTAACTTTGACAATGAAGATTAAGTTGAGGACAATTTGATTTTATTAAAAAAAACATTTTAGTTTCAGCGGCCTGATGAAAAATGATTGGATTCGTAACTGGGCAAGAGGTGTCAAGATGAAAGTTTCGTTACCTTTGCATTAACCGGTAAATACGTTAAAGTGTGAGGCGATGGCTGTGGGCCTGATGGCAGAGTGACTATCACTCCGGCACTCAGTACCACAGTTATCGGGTTCGAATCCCGGCGGTACCAGTGGCGGTTGTAGTGATTCGGAATCCACTTTAAGCTGTAGCTCCCAGTCTCATATGACCGTAGAGTGTCACAGAGCCCAATCACACTTCTTCTCACCTATATCATTCTCAAACTGTAAAGAGGCAACTCAGCTCTAGATACAAGAATGTGGTGTAGTAGTAAATCATTAGGCGGCTGGTTTATTCTTCCATTCTGCTGAAGCACAAGTTTCAAAACTCTCGGATAGCATAATTGAGGATACAAATCGGAAGATGTGATATGTAATCGAATTTTAAAGTTGAATTGAAATACACAGTGCCTTCCAAGGTAAAGCCGAGTTTCTGTTCTTCAAAGTGAAAAGGTTTTTGTCCAGAAGATTTAATATAACCAATCCCGGCACAGAGTTTAACCCAATAAATAATCTGTCAAATAAACTTCTGTACACTTTTCTTACATTAATATGTGAATGATTAAATTATTGTTATACACTTTGTTTATTTTAATGTGTGAAGCTAAAAAGTATAAATTATTTAAAAAAAATCATTTATGAACTCACTCTAAAGATTGAACATTTCTATAACAATAATAACAAAATGTTTTATTTGATTATTATAGAAACGCGATTAACCGTGCTGAGTGGCGCAGTGGAAGTGTGCTGGGCCCATACCCCAGAGGTCCATGGATCGAAACCACCCTCGGCTAGTAAACGTTTTTTCATTTCTGACGATGGATTTTTCATGCCAGTTATTATCCATGTATATAAAAAGAAATTTTAACACAATAAATAATCTGTCAAATAAATTTCTGTACACTTTTCTTGCATTAATATGTGAAAGAATATTTAGTTCATAAAATGGACGTCTGGACATGATTGCGCGTTGTGGAGTTGGAGAATGGGATTCACTCACTGACGCAACCAGAGAGGAATAAACCACTTAGCTAATTAAACTCAATATAATTGTAGGTTTGAGAACAAATGAAATATTTGTAATTCTCTATTTCAGTTTTCTTATTCAAAAATATATTTGAGGAGCGAAAGTGTTTTTCAAAATTCCGGTTATCAATGTAAGTAAGTGTAAAAATAGGAATTTCTTATCCAGGTATTACAATTTCAGCGAGGAAAGGTTTGGAATTTTGATATTTTGTTTGTTCAACAAGCTTACGATATTATTTGAATTCGAATCATTTTTCCTGCTACTGCAACTTTACATCTATTAAGCATACAATTATTTGTGCAGCTTAAAATCGATTTAAAGTAATGCAGGCTTGCACAGAATTTTTTACTTTTTGAAATGTGCTTATCAATTAAAGTAAAACCTATTAAAAACACAGACAAAATTCCATGAAAAATTTTGTTCGCTGGATACTTTTAAAACTTTGTCTTATCTTCCAATAAAATATGTAATTTTTCTTAAATTTTCTAGCACTTCAGCGTAGAACAAAAGGAGTATATTAGAAGGGAAAATAAATTTTGATACGATTAATGTAGAAAATTATAATTAATATTTTAAATCCAAATATGAGATACTTGATAAAGCAAAGGAAGTCTCCCATACTTTAAACAACTGTAATTGATTACAAAATAAGAATTACATGTTAATTTCAATTTAATTGAATATGAACCGGCAAACAAAAACATCCTACATATTTATATAGTACACATGCAAGTAGGTAAAAATTAAACATTTTAATCTAATCAATCGAGAGAAACAATTAAAACAAATGGCACGCAATATACCAAAATATTGATAGCTAATAATGAACTTTATCCGTGATCAAGGAAATTTTTTTTTCCTTCTAATGCAGCTGGCAAACACTTAGACACTTGTCTTGGATGCCTTAAGGCAAGCGCTGCACAGACGTTACTCACTTTGCATTAATTACCCAGGGGCGCTTGTAACCGGAAGATAAGCCACGGACGCAGAGTAACATTGCCCCCGCGACACTCTACGATCCTATTAGACCGGGACCTACGGTTTAAAGTGGATTCCGAACCACTACAAACATCCCATGGCACCGCCGGGACTCTAACCCGAAACCTGTGGTACCGAGCACCACAGAGCTAGCCACTCGGCCATTCAGGCCCGATCAAGGAAATTTAATTCACCAAAAAATGCATATTCCTTTTCAATAGAACAGACAATACAGCAGAAATGGATTCAATATGATAGCTTCAAGCATCTACCACCTAGTTGATAGAATTATAACACCAGAATGAGACGTTAGTCAATTACACCGATAGAGCAGTATTGTTGATGACTTCAAAGCCAAACACAGCACATGGTGTTAGGATCAAGACCATTAAACTCACAGTTAGTCAAATCTATAGTATAATCCTACGTTCTTCTACAACTACCAATAGTACTTTGGACATAGCAATCATTAAAATTACAGCACCTCTGACGCAACATTCTCTCTCAATGATGTCTCAAACAAACATAATTGTGCGATATTAAACAGAAATATCGAATTGGGTCAGAAAAGAAGTGACGTCATATGAAACACTACAATGTTCCCCTGTAAAGATTTCATCAATTCCACCATTAGAGGCAATTCTTCAATATTGACTCCGATACTACCTGCAACATCTACTTTGATAGTTCTGTACATTGCAAATAATTTTATACGGAGATTTAACATGAATGCAAACTACATTAATTTCTTGTTTAACGCTATCTCACAGCCCGCTTCGAACAAAGAGTTCAACAAGCAACACTTATTTTCAGATAAACAATTTATTCATAATTGTTTTTTTAACGAAAAGCAATATTCGGGAGATTCACGATGAATACACGCACTACTGTCCGCTATCTGCTGTTATTGTGTTAACTCAGTGACTAAAGTATTTAATTTAATGGTAGCAATGTAGTTGTAATATTAGTGTAAACAAGTGGTGAACCTTTTGATTTGCATGAAAGGTGTCAGAAAAATTAAAGAATATACATCAAACTAAACATTTTATTATTAATGCATTTAGAACAATATATAAAAGCCACAAATTAAAACCAATAACTGTACATTTGAAAGAAGATACAGAAATATTCATTTCCATGCATATATAGAAAACAAAGTTTGATTAATAATATTTAAAAGCAAAAATGGTTAATAGTAAAACTTTGATGGTTAGTAGTAAAATCTGGAAAGCAATAGGTTTGTGAATAGTGTAGATGCAAAGAATATTAATAATCATAGTTTTAAATCAACGGTTTGAAATATTACAACAGATTCTAAAAATTTTACAAACATCCCTAATCAGATAAAATATCGGTATAAAATACATCATGGATGCATCTAATGCACAATTTACTACAGATACATCCGTTGCATCGAAACGAGAGGAAATCCATTAAATATTCGTTGATTTATTAATATAATGCAACTAAATCATAAATTTTCACACTAAAACATATAATTAACACTTAGAATTTATAGAAAATTAATTAAAATACCAATTAGAAATGAATACTTTAAAACTAAACCAATAGAATGTTTAAAATCACTTCTACTTAAAATATTGATTTTGCGAGTACGCTAAAAAATATTTTAAAGCCAATTAAAATATATTGAATACATTCCAGCTTGAAGATGCATATTTTAAAATTAAGGAAAAAAATTTTAGACTTATATTTTACATTAAAATTTATTATTCATGCAAACAAGGATTTTAAATAAAGAATCATTATACCATTTAAAATATTAAAATTTGATAATTAACACGAGGATCACAGGTAAAACGTGACCGAATGACAAAGAAACAATCACAATAAAATTTACAAACCGAATAATAGGCCACTCAAGCTAAAAAGACTAATCCTCTTAATGAGAAAAATTCAATTATTGCAGCCGTATTTAAAATATTTCAAGTGTATCTCAAACATATTTATCGGACAGTCACATTCAATTTGTCCTTTAGAGCTTGGAATTAACTTCAACGCTAGTTAAATTTATTAGCACTCTTTTCCAATAGCCATTACTGCTCAAAAAAGTATGGGAAAAAAGTTCTTTAGTATCGAGATTAAATAACAGGGTTAACAAAATTTGGCATAAACAAAAAAAAAAAAAAAGTTTTACAATTAATCTACAAAAAAAAATGCGTATTCATGCTAAGAGATTATTATATTTTTTTACATTTATGAGTTTGCAGCGACTTCTTCGAGTAGAAATAATCACAACAAACATCGCTTTTTTCCTTATGGTCAGAATGATACGTTTCCAAGTGTCCATTCAGCGAGCGTTTATGAGCAGTTTCAAAATCGCAATAGTCACAATGATGGGGTTTTGTTCCGGAGTGAATAACCTTCTGAGAATTGAGATTGGACGATTGAGAAAATGTTCGTTGGCAAATTTTGCAGATGTACGGTTTCTTCCCGCTGTGAGTACGCATGTGAACGTTGAGATTTGAGATTTTTACAAGTTTTGCAGTCGAACGGTTTCTCACCGGTGTGAATACCCATGTGAGTCTTTAGTGTAGACAAGAAAGGAAATTCTGTTTTGCAGACATCGCACACGTGTTTTTTGCTTTGTCACTTGAATTCTTAGTATAATTGAAATCAAAGCTGGAACACTTCTTAGAACTTGTGGAATTATTACTTTGAATCTTTTGAGAGGTGCTGCTTTCACCACCGGTTATCCCGTCCTTTTTGTACGTCCCGTCCCTGATTCTCAAGTCAAGAGGCTGACAACTATTTTCGTTAGAATTTATTTCACAATAACGCATTTTTTTACAGCCAGACGCGGAGTCTTTAGCATTCGATATATTTCTTTTATTTGAAGTTGGTTGCGACAAGAAATATTCAGCAGATTGTTGCAGGTTCTCTGAAGAACGGACAACATTTTGTCCTCCTTCCACACCCACATCAAAGCTCTTGTAATTTCTAGGACCTGATATACCATGGAACAGACGAGATGACGGATCATTTAACATAACATTTCCTGTCCTGGGGCGATTCTGCATGTTACCAGATGACGGTTCATGTGACCCATCTCCACTATTTCCGCTAGCAAGGTGATTCTGCACGTTACGCCCTGCTGGTGCTCTTAATAGCGTTTCAAGAATTGACATGTCCTCCTCCTTATCTTTGGGGATTTCGGAAAAACTATCGAATTTTCTTTCATCTTTTGACATTCTTAAAATTAGTAATCCAAATAGCTCGGTTTTTCAAAGTGTCACAGTGATTTACAATATTACAACTCAAGGCACTCAAAATTATATTTTTAAAATAATAAAAAATTTCTATTTAACTTAAACAGGACATAAAACGTAAAATAGCACTCTATATTCATGACACGCCAGTATTTATAAATTTTTTGTTGCGCTGACTTCATGCGCTGTACATCATTACAGAGCTAGTGGATATGTAAATGTTTTGACTGGAATGGAACTTTCGAGGTAAGTTGTTGATGAAGCTGCGAAATGTTACATATTATTCAATTAAACAGTTTTAATTTAGGAATATTTCTAAAATTCCAAAATAGATCTAATTCAGGTGTGAGTTTAAAGGCTTTTAGATATCCCATTACATAACAAAATAAAAAAATAACCTCTAAATCTTGCAATCCATATTAACTAAAATGTGATAACAATGATTCCAGTGAGGACGGATTCGAATTTTGTTGATTATTCTAGTTAGAATTCTTGTCCCAAAGTAGAAGTTTAGGGTTATTGTAGGAATGCAATAACTTATTGTATTATTCACTTACTTACTTGTTTGTGTAAATAATTACTGGTAACTACGTTAAATTGTTCGGCGGATGGTTAATTTTTCCGTTCGGCCGAGTTCTTGTTCTTCAAGTTGAAAAAGTCTTTGGTCAGAAGATATATTGCATCCAATCACAGCACAGAGATTTTTCATCGTCTTATTTCTGGTCTCCTTCCCACCCGAATCGTTGCCCGATGCCAACATGCGTGCAGAAGGGCTCATGTTAGAATCTTTGGGAAGCTTTCTGTAGTCCATGCTTTCAGGAATGAGGAGTATCGATTGCCAGGCTACGATAGTCAATCTGCCTGCTGGGAGTTATCAGGTTTATCTTCCACATGGCACCTTAAAATGCTGCCGCAAAGCAATATCCAAATTTTAAGGCCCTTTTTTGTCATTTACCTGCCATGAATGAGATCGACCATTACTCCATTCTCATATTATCGGGCAATCGGGCAGATTGAAATTTCCTGATTGATTTTTAACAGATTCGAAAATAATTTTTGTTCTTAGACCTCTATTTCCACGCTTATTGTGCAGAAGATTTTGCATATTATTGGTGGTAAATCATAGACAATTATTTTCTAGTTTTAATAAATAAAGGAGTAGTGTTCATAAATGTTCATATAATTCGAAAATTTAATTGAAAGTTTTGGATAGCATTGATGATTTATTTATTTTTTTGTTTTTTACCATCGAACAAAAGCTTTTTTCTCGAAATTCTATAATGTATCTTAAAAATAAAAAACTTCACCATCGAACAAAAATTGATACCATAAAAAATGTTCTAATTAAAAAAATATTTATAATTAGAACGAAAACATTTTTTTGCGGGAAATTATGAACTTCCGGGTATCGGGATTCTCTTAAATTGATATAATTTTGAATTTGGGTAAATTTATAAAAAACCGAGTAAAAGTGTGGGAATCTAACAGATTCTGTACGTGAACCAAAATCTATTTATATATTAAATTTTTATCAATTCTTCCCATGCGGTCAGAATATCCGATGAACAAGGTTAGGGTGGCCCGATCTCCCCCTCCCCCATCACGCTGATCTCGATGATACATGCATTTTTTTCGACTGACTTTTGCACAGTGAGTTTGTACCAATAACTAGAACTAAATGAATAATGATGAAAGATTTTAGGCGAGATAATTTTTTTTTTCATATTTTAAAAAGCATAAAATTTAAAAGCCTTTGTATATGAAAAAATCGATATCTAAATTATTTTAATTGAATTATAGCAATATTATTTTAACATTATATATATATATATATATATATTGAAATAATTATATCGCTAAATATTTATAGTGATTCAGTTCTTAGTATGTATACATGGAAATATTTGACATTTAAATACATTTTAGACGTCTTATTGGTGATATTTTCTATTCAAAAGATACTCTTTTCTACAATGGTGGAAAGATATGCAGCCTGTGAAGAGCCAGTCAGCCACTGTCCTCCGACCATCCTCAAACCAAGACAAATTGTTATGGACAAACCCCGGGAAGTCAAGTGATACCTCCCATACTCACACCATTTTAAATTTGGTCCTTTTGCATGTCGAAGCGGAGTTTATAATATAAGCGAAAACAAGTGTTGTGCATTGAGGTTGGGGGAAGTGGATAAACGCGTCCACAACTCAGAACTTGTCGCGCTCCTTGATTAAAAAAAAAGACTTAATAACTTATTTGACTGGGCCGTGTTTTTTTAAGAACGATGTCCAATAATTCTATAGACATCTATGAAAGAATTGATCTCTTCAACAAATAATGTCGAAGTAAAGGCCAAAAAGGGATGCAACTCGGCCAAGGACTTTACTGAAAGAACTTGAAAGATTGCTGGCCCACTTTCGGGTGACGCGTGGGGATCCATGTCAAACCCAGACAGCCAGCGTGACGGAGATCCTTTCGCTAAACGAAGAACTCCGTCTAACACAGGGATGGCAAACTACGGCCCGCGGGCCAACTCCAGTCCACCGGAAGGGTCTATCCGGCCCGCGGATAAAATTTTAATTTGCCGGTCCGAGGCAAATTAAAAGAAATATATAGCGCAGTTGTTTCTAAATATGCCAAATTTAGAGTTTTACAAATCATTATCGAATGCAAGTTTCCCAAATTTAATATCTCATGTCCAGAAAATTAGTGCTATGTTTGCTTCATCTGATATATGTGAACAAGTGTTTTCAAATATGAACCTTAGAAAGAATTACTTCAGAAGTAGACTAACAGATGAGCATTTAGACTCGTTTCTGAGAATCAGTACATCTCAATTCGAACCGCAATATAAGGAACTCTTAAAAATGAAATCGCAATTGTATTCATCTCATTAACATATTTAAATTGTAATACTTGTATATTGCTTTTAACATTTTAGAAAAATGTATCTTGGCCCGCCAAACTTTTTTTTTTCGATTATTTTCGAAAGCGTTTGCCCATCCCTGGTCTAACAGTTTGAAGAGTTCGGACACTGACGGAGCCATTTGTGCGTTGGTGTGGGGGCGTGTATTTTGCGTCACAATCATGAAGATGGAATTACTATCGCTCTGAACATACAATATATTATACTAAAAAGGAAATTAAATTTTAAAATTTAATAAAATTTTTGATGCAGTTATAAACGATATACTTCAAATCATCAAATTTATAATTAAAATTTTTAGAAATTATTTTTATTGATAACTATAAGCGGAAACATAAAAATATATAAACCTGAATAAAATACACAAAAGCATAGTCATCTAAAAAAGTTATTTATTTAAAATCGGAATTATTATACGTATTTAAAATGTATAGATAAAAGGTCAGATTAGAACTCTTTAACTGTGCTAAACTCTGTAACTTTATGTGCTAAAGTAATTATAGTACTGCAATATTAAAAATTTCGTTAGAAATCTAACATAAATTATTGGCTGAATATAAGAAAAAATTGAAAAAAAATTCACTACAAAATTATGTATCAATAAATCTGAATTAAAGTTGACGATTTGTATAATAAAAAAAGCTGAAGAGTTTCATAGCTGAAAAGTTAATATATATATAATAATATGTTATAATCGTAACATTTCATATATTTTCTGCATAA